>JAJOZX010009259.1:0-7500 GCA_023014485.1 Bathynomus jamesi
AATGTAGTAGAAAATGGGTTTATATTGCATGCCAATCTGTAATTTTGTCAAAATAGGTAAAAATAGACAACATGATCTCTGAAAAGACAAACAAATGTCAATTACGCATACATAGTACATACCCGCAAAGCAAAGACAAACACACGCGTAATGTGCTCAAAGCACAACTGAACTGATTCAACCAATCATCTAGGAAAAAATAGTCAGCACACTGTTAGATCGCACGTCACATAGCTCGTATACAACAGACATACATACAAACGCGCCACAACACCACACAGCATCATCTTAGCCTGGGGTGAAAAAATCTCTGGAAAAGTGGTTTTGGCGCACATTTTGACCATAATTGGGGATCTGAGCGCTTTTTATATCCGGAGCTGGTGCTCTTTTTACCATCACATTTTACATATGCACAGGAACGTGCCCTGGGATTTGCACTTATAGTGTTGTCCAGTAAAGCCTAAAGCTTAAGGGCCAAATTAAATAAAATAAATAGTTCAGCTTCACAATTATTCATGTCATTATAAATTGAAAAAAAAATATATATATATATATATATATATATATATATATATATATATATATATATATATATATATATATATATATATATATATATATATATATATATATATATATATGTCACCTTCGCTTTATGCGGGGTTGCATTCCAAAAAAGTTCGCACAAACAGAGCTATTTATTATATGTATTTAATAGGGCTGCGTTCCAGGACCTTCATTGACCCCCCCCCCCCCCCCCCCGAAAAACCTTTTCTAACACTCTTTCATAACGAATCCAATGAAAAATCACCAACTAAAACAAAACAATCATCTGACATTATATATATATATATATATTAATATGAAAACAAGAGATACGACTCTCAACATTTATCGGCCAAACGTTTCGGTCCACTCAGGGGCCATCTTCAGTGACTAAATAGAAGCATCTAAAAAAAAACAATCATAAAACTAAAGTAAATACAAATGTCAAACTGTACAATAATAAAATCTAATACAAAAAAAGTTAAAAAGTTGTTAAAAAAACTATCTGGATTATAAAACAAAAAAGTAAAAATAAAACTAACTAAAATTTCAAAAATTAAAAGTTTAAAATTTTTTTTTAAATTTAAAAAAGACACCTGGATGGTAAAAGTTACAAATGACAAGTGGAGAGAAAGGAAAAAACAACTTAAGTTAGTGCGGTAGTTGCGTTAAAAAGGTGTTGGTTGGTTAGGAAGTATGTAATTTTATCGAGGAAAGGCTATCGTTTAGTTCTGGATTTAATTTCTTGATAAAAAGGGATTCTAAAATTTTAAGATCAAGTGAATTAGAAGCAGACGACAAAATGGCAAAGGAGTCCTGGGGGCACGGGTGGTCATGGGTCTCTGAATGATGCCGAATAGCAGAGGATTCAGGAGTGGAAAGAAGGCGAGAAGTTCGATAAGAAAAACCCAAATGCTTCGAAATCCTAAGTTTTAACTGTAGGGCAGTCTGCCCCACATAACGACTTTGGCAGGTCGCACATGTATATAAGTAAATAACAAAGGATCTCAAAAGCACGGGGAGGTGATCTTTATGGCGAAAAAAGGATTGCAAAGAATTAGAATTAGAATTAATGATTATAAAGTCGCATTGAGGGAAATGTCTGTCCAAAATAAAGTGGACATCTTTATTAAGTTGAAAAGTTAGTTGGTCTAAAAATGGAAGCTTAAGATAAACCTTCTGTTTCGGAACCGTGGACTGAATTATTTTAGGTGAATATAGGTTATTTAAAAATTTAGAAATTTCGTTTCTTGATGTTACCATAAATAAACATAGTACAGGCTTTTTAACACAAGTATACAGAAAACCAACTACTATCCAACTGGTACTCATTTTTTCAGTAATATTCCACTTAGTTTAAGCTGGCTAGTATTAAAAGTCGTATTTTCAGAGCCTATCACCTTTGTTCTAGTTGGTCTTTATTTGACTTGAAAATTCAGTATCTTAAGAGATTTTTCAACTATAATTTTTATTGTACTTTGACTTTTGAGACTTTAATTTCTACATTTTTAAATAACCTATCTTCACCTAAAATAATTCAGTCCACGGTTCCGAAACAGAAGGTTTATCTTAAGCTTCCATTTTTAGACCAACTAACTTTTCAACTTAATAAAGATGTCCACTTTATTTTGGACAGACATTTCCCTCAATGCGACTTTATAATCATTAATTCTAATTCTAATTCTTTGCAATCCTTTTTTCGCCATAAAGATCACCTCCCCGTGCTTTTGAGATCCTTTGTTATTTACTTATATACATGTGCGACCTGCCAAAGTCGTTATGTGGGGCAGACTGCCCTACAGTTAAAACTTAGGATTTCGAAGCATTTGGGTTTTTCTTATCGAACTTCTCGCCTTCTTTCCACTCCTGAATCCTCTGCTATTCGGCATCATTCAGAGACCCATGACCACCCGTGCCCCCAGGACTCCTTTGCCATTTTGTCGTCTGCTTCTAATTCACTTGATCTTAAAATTTTAGAATCCCTTTTTATCAAGAAATTAAATCCAGAACTAAACGATAGCCTTTCCTCGATAAAATTACATACTTCCTAACCAACCAACACCTTTTTAACGCAACTACCGCACTAACTTAAGTTGTTTTTTCCTTTCTCTCCACTTGTCATTTGTAACTTTTACCATCCAGGTCAGTCTTTTTTAAAATTTAAAAAAAAATTTTAAACTTTTAATTTTTGAAATTTTAGTTAGTTTTATTTTTACTTTTTTGTTTTATAATCCAGATAATTTTTTTTAACAACTTTTTAACTTTTTTTGTATTAGATTTTATTATTGTACAGTTTGGATTTGTATTTACTTTAGTTTTATGATTGTTTTTTTTTAGATGCTTCTATTTAGTCACTGAAGATGGCCCCTGAGTGGACCGAAACGTTTGGCCGATAAATGTTGAGAGTCGTATCTCTTGTTTTCATATTCATATTGAGGATAAGGTTCCCGAAGAACACTTCTATCGTAACTATATATATATATATATATATATATATATATATATATATATATGTATATATATATATGAAAAAAAATCATTAAATTAAATAATAACAGCTTCTAAGAGGTTTGGTGTGCTGTACCGCCTCCGCAGTTTCTTCAACTCCGTTCAGTTGCTGTCTCTGTACAGGGGTTTTGTCCGCCCCTGTATGGAGTACGCTTCTCGTGTATGGGGTGGCTCAACCCACACAGCCGTACTTGATTGGGTGGAATCAAAGTCTTTTCGTCTCATCAATTCCCCGCCTCTTACTGATTATCTTCAATCCCTCTCTCTTCGCCGCGATGTTGTCTTACTCTCTTTTTACTATCGTTATTTTAATGGACCCTCTAACTGCTGCAAGCCTCCTCCTTTAAAGAAATCACGCAGCACGACTTTCGACATTTTCTCATTCTTTTTCTGTCCAACTCTCTAACGCAAAAGTTAATCGGTATTTTTACTTTTTCATCTACTCACCAGGTGAACTCTGGAACAACCTTCCTCAATCCATCCTTCCCCCTGTCTATGACCTCCAATCTTTTAAACGCAGAGTGTGTAGGCATCTCCAAAACCCTGGACCTTGATTTTGGTTCTCTTGTTCTCCTATTGGGGAGGTCGATTTAGCGGGCATTCTATTCGCCCTTGGCCCCTCCTTCCTGCATAGAAAAAAGGTATTTACTTGAATACTCATTGCACTAAAGTCAACAGTAATGGCAAATCCACACTCTACAAGATGAGAGTGAGTAGCCTAAGTCCGCACACAACAATGGACAATGCGATACTGAGTGAGGGAGATTGAGGAAGCGACCCTAGTCTACAGTATTTTACCCAAAAATGGAAGCCGCACCAACTGCATAGCGGAGTCTGCGCGCGCCTACATTGGTCGCACAAGCTTCGCACATCCAACCCGGCCAGTCGCATAAATGCGAATTTTTCTCGCATAAAGCGAGAGTGGTAGAAGTAAGGTCGTCGCATAATTGCGAAATCGCATTAAGAGAAATCGCATAAAGCGAGGGCGACTTGTAATCAGAATAGTTCAACCAAGATTCGAAGTCGGGACCTCTTGAATAGAAGGCCCGGGCTCTCGTACTACGCCACAACAATGTAAAAGTGATCATGCATGAAATTCTAGCTATGGTACCCCAGTGTTATATCAGATAAATGTGATTTAAATACTGGCTTTGCCTCAAGTGCAGGGGGGTTAATACCTAAAACACCTCTGGTTGTGAAAGCGTTGTGTTAGGTTTTACCTTGTCGTATCGTAGTGGTAGTGCCTGGGCCTACTACTCAAGAGGTCCCGGGTTCGAATTCTGGTGGGACTAATATATATATATATACTGAGGTCATATGCAATACAGTGGTTTTAATTCAAACGTGTTTACAAAATAAAGCATTATTTACGTACAGTCGATTTACGCTTTTATCTCAATAATGGAAGAAAATTGTAAAGTTAATTTTGAAGGCAAAAGTCAGGAACCATAGGCACATTTTAATAATTTGTTTTAATATGTGTTTTGCTATTTTCAGATTTGTTACTGAACCTATGGCACAGAAACTGACAATAGATGAACGGGTGGAGATAGTTTTAATGTGTTCAAGGCGTGGTAACACACACCGATCAGTTGCTACTGCTTTTAATGACAAACACCCTTAGAGGCCGCCAGTTGTTCAGGCATCAGTTGGAAAACTGTTCACTCGCTTCAAAGAAACGGGAAGTGTTCATGATCACCGCGTAGTGGCCGGCCAAAAAATTCAACCGATGCAGCAACATCACTAATGGTACTCAATGACCTCGAAAACAGCCCACGTAAATCCTTAAGAAAGTTATCCCGGGAAAAGGGTGTCTCCAGAAAATCCATTCGACGAATTCTTACAACAAATCGTTTTCACCCCTACAAAATCCAACTCGTTCATGAACTGCACGGTGACGACACAGACTGTCGTGTAGAGTTCTGCCAGTGGTTTCTACAACATCGACTGCTTCAACGAAGGATCATGTTCAGCGACGAAGCGATATTTCACCTCAGCAGTCGTGTCAATAGGCATAATGCACGCTATTGGGCCAATGAGAACCCCCACTGGATGGAGGAAGGACATGCGCAATTCGATCCACGAATTATGATGTGGGCTGCGCTCTGGGGGGGATCGGTTAATTGGTCCGTACTTTTTCGACGGCAATGTAACGGGTGAAACATATCTGCATATGCTGCAAACATTTCTAATGCCCATACTGGACGACATTCCATTGGCAGAACGGGCGGAGATGTGGTCTTAGCAGGATGGTGCACAACCACATTTCGCAACCATCGTCCGGAGCTCTTTAGACGAAACATTCCCAAGCAAGTGGATCGGGCGGCGAGGGCCCGTCGAATGGCCACCTAATTTTCCAGACTTCACGTCTCTTGACTTTTTCTTGTGGGGCCATCTCAAGTCGATAGTCTATGCTGATCGACGCAGAACCATACGTTCTCTAAAGGATAAAATCACATCTGAGTGTGCCAAAATCAGTACCAATGTGTTAAGGAATGTTCAAACATCATGCATTCAACGCGTCAGAAAGTGTCTCCAAGTGGAAGGCCACCAATTCGAACATTTATTATAATTTAATAAAATGTGCCTATGGTTCCTGACTTTTGCGCAACCCTGTATATATATATATATATATATATATATATATGATGCTTGTAATAATAATATATATATATATATATATATATATATATATATATATATATATATATCATTAACTAAATAAAATTAAAAGATTTTGTGAACTGATTGTACTTAGAAAGATCTTTTGTATTAAAAATTTGTTTTCGTTGAAAGAATAAATCCATTACGTAAATTATACGATACAGTAACCCATCAGTGCCCATTGGTAGAATTTCCTACCGCCAAAATTGTTTGTCATTATTGCATTACTTTTTCTCGTATTCACGTGATCTTCGGTATGAGTCATTGATATGACGCGATCTTTTAGATCGCGTCATATCAATGACTCATACCGAAGATCACGTGAATGCAAGAAAAAGTGATGCAGTAATGACAAACAATTTTGGTGGTAGGAAATTTTACCAATGGGCACTAATGGTTTATTTAAGAGAACATCGCAGCCACAAATTTACAGAAGAGTGTGATTTAGGTTAGATTTGGTATTCATTTGAGAGCTATGTAGTCAAGACCAGCGTTCGATGCTCAGTGGGTAACGGCGTTTTCCTATTAGCGGTGTGAAGACACTGAGGTATCGGGGTTCGAATTCCGATGATGCTTGTAATAATAATAATAATAATAGGAGTTATAACTATGTGTCGCGTTCGTTGGTCTGAGCGCTGTTTCAGTTTCCCGCCCTCCTCATTGATCATGTAGTCACAATGATCATGTAGTCAAAGTATTTTTAATTGCATTTGCCGTTGAAAAGCATCAGCGCTTTTGTTGACCAAGATCTTTGCAATTTCAGTTAATTTCTACGTAATGCGTGTGTTCTGGGGTGGTTTAACTACCTCCTTCGCGACATCTGAAGTCGGATGACGGAGGGGGCCTACAGCTTGACACGGGATCCAAACCACGAGTCGGTACTTCATCTGAACACAAAAGACGGTCACCTATCAAACTACATCTAAAACACATCGTCGCTAACTTTGCTGATCAAACGGGAAAGAGTGTTATACGAGGTGGCCACGACGTATAGCATCCTTTACCAGCTATCTGCTTAGTAGATAGCTGGTGAGGAAAACTAGCTATAGTTCAGGGCCTCTATGCTAGTGAGCCGTTGCCCACGTTGGGTTTTCGTCATGAAAAGGAAAAACTATAGTATTTATCATTTACCATTACTTATTCGGACAACAGTATAGTGGATTTAATTTTCCCAGAAAAGTTCCTTGTTCCATGAACGGTCTGTGTGTAACATAAACGTTTCTCAGGAAACCATTCTGAGTTGTAACATATATATATATATATATGAATAGAAACGACGTAAATAAGGAGCGTCTCTGCACACGGGGAAGAGAAATAAGTTAAATGCACATATTCACGATTTGCGAGGGTGCCCTCTCAGGGCATTGGTTTCTGCCCTATGTAGGAGAATTTCGATTTATGATTGATCGAGGTCCGTGGTGTAATGGTAGCGCATCCAACCGGCAATTGGAAGGCCCTGGGTTCGATTCCCGGGCGGTTCGCCTCATTTTTCATTTATTCGTTATTTCTCTTCTCCGTGTGCAGAGACGCTCCTTATTTACGTCGTTTCTATTCATTTATATACTGCGTGGTCATTGCAGTTAAATGCATATATATATATATATATATATATATATATATATATATATATATATACAGGGCGTCCCAAAAAAATGTATACACACTTTAAATAATTATAAAGGCAGTGTTTATTAAAATACATTTCATTTTCAAAATGTAATAGAATCTACAGACATTATTTAATTGTTTTGTCAACGCCTGTTTTCAAACTGACGTCCGTTC
>JAJOZX010009259.1:12500-15000 GCA_023014485.1 Bathynomus jamesi
GGCCTTTGAACCTTTTGTCTTCCTGGATATATTCAGTTATGTTTTAATTTTACCATGGCTAATATGTCCACTGTTTTATGAGATAACTTTACACTCGTACTCAGTCTTACGTATGGTTATTGCTGGAGTGGATAATCCATGCGTGTGAAGGTCCCATGCGCTGGACTTCTACAGGCATGGGACCTCCACTAAGGTTCCATGCATGCGTACGCCCATAGACTAATATTTGTTCGATGTTATTCTGTCGACAAATTTTTTGAGGGTTAGATTAGGTCACGTTACGTTAGCATATTTTAGATTAAGTTTGGTTTAGCTACAGGAGTTTGGTTAGGTTATGAGTTAGATTAGGTTTGGTTAGGTTATAAGAGTTAGATTAGGTTACGTTAGGCTAAGTTGCGTCAATGAAACTGGGCGTACACAAAATATTTGTCTTATGCAGAAACTCTCCAAAATACGAAACTGTGAAAATATGTACTGACTGGCTACGAAATGTCAATAAATAACAAGTCCGGGCGAGGCGTGGTCCACCCACACTAAATAAAGACGTCTGCGCATGTTACAATTAATGCGTAAAATGTCTATGATCTTCAATTACTTCGTGAGGGTTAGGTTAGGTTATTAATGCGTAATGCGTGTGAATAAGGGTCACAGGCATTGCGTGAAATGACTGGTTTCACACAGTAACTATGACATATATAAATAGAGTTACGGTATAAAATATTTTGGGTCTGACAAGGCATTTATGCAGAGAGATCATACGACTTTCACATGGAGAGTATATATAGTCTACTATATACCCTATCTGCACAAGGCTAACCGGAACATTCTTCCAGATACGGGTAGGTTTGTCTGAAAAAGTTGGGTTAACTCAATTAATTTACTGAACAAATATAATTTAAAATTATATATATATATATATATATATACACAAACTCAGAATGGTTCCCTGAGAAACAATATATGTTAAACACAGACCGTGCATGGCACAAGGAACTCTTCTGGGAAAATTAAATCCACTATAGTCCGAATAAGTAATGATAAATGACAAATACCATAGTTTTTTTCCTTTTCATGATTTTAGCCCGACGTAGGCAACGGGTCTCTCGCAAAGAGATCCCATAAATATAGCTTCCCTCACCAGCTATCTGCAAAGCAGACAGGATCCAGCTTTGGGACGTGGATCTAGGGTTTAAAGCAAACCTAGATCCCTACACTCAGAACCTCTATATAAGTAAAAGACTCGTTGCATTCACGTCGTGTTGAATAAATCAAAGAAAAAGGGGGTAACTATTGTATTTTTAGCCAAAAAAACCAAAACTTAAACCTCAACCGGGACATTGAGCGTCCACTTTTCAAGGCACGAAACACGTCCGTTTAGTATACACAAACTCAGAATGGTTCCCTGAGAACAATATATGTTAAACACAGACCGTGCATGGCACAAGGAACTCTTCTGGAAAATTAAATCCACTATAGTCCGAATAAGTAATGATAAATGACAAATACCATAGTTTTTTTCCTTTTTCATGATTTTAGCCCGACGTGGGCAACGGGTCTCTCGCAAAGAGATCCCATAAATATAGCTTCCCTCACCAGCTATCTGCAAAGCAGACAGGATCCAGCTTTGGGACGTGGATCTAGGGTTTAAAGCAAACCTAGATCCCTACACTCAGAACCTCTATATAAGTAAAAGACTCGTTGCATTCACGTCGTGTTGAATAAATCAAAGAAAAAGGGGGTAACTATTGTATTTTTAGCCAAAAAACCAAAACTTAAACCTCAACCGGGACATTGAGCGTCCACTTTTCAAGGCACGAAACACGTCCGTTTAGTATACACAAACTCAGAATGGTTCCCTGAGAACAATATATGTTAAACACAGACCGTGCATGGCACAAGGAACTCTTCTGGGAAAATTAAATCCACTATAGTCCGAATAAGTAATGATAAATGACAAATACCATGAAAAAGGAAAAAAACTATGGTATTTGTCATTTATCATTACTTATTCGGACTATAGTGGATTTAATTTTCCCAGAAGAGTTCCTTGTGCCATGCACGGTCTGTGTTTAACATATATTGTTCTCAGGGAACCATTCTGAGTTTGTGTATACTAAACGGACGTGTTTCGTGCCTTGAAAAGTGGACGCTCAATGTCCCGGTTGAGGTTTAAGTTTTGGTTTTTTTTGGCTAAAAATACAATAGTTACCCCTTTTTTCTTTGATTTATTCAACACGACGTGAATGCAACGAGTCTTTTACTTATATAGAGGTTCTGAGTGTAGGGATTTAGGTTTGCTTTAAACCCTAGATCCACGTCCCAAAGCTGGATCCTGTCTGCTTTGCAGATAGCTGGTGAGGGAAGCTATATTTATGGGATCTTTGCGAGAGACCCGTTGCCCACGTCGGGCTAAAATCATGAAAAAGGAAAAAACTATGTTATTTGTCATTATCATTACTTATTCGGACTATAGTGGATTTAATTTTCCCAGAAGAGTTCC
>JAJOZX010009259.1:20000-45000 GCA_023014485.1 Bathynomus jamesi
ATACATATATATATATATATATATATATATATATATATATATATATATATATATATTGTAGGTCCAATTTGGCATTTTATAAATGTAGCTACATTATGTTTTAAGAGCTATTCGCAATCACTCGATAATTGGAGTTGTAAAATGGGCAAAATTAGTCTACCTGTCTTTACCTGTGTTTTAGAAAACATTAAAACTGAAGGAATTACTTTTGTATTTGAATAAGAGAAATAAGAGAGAGAGAGAGGAGAGAGAGGAGAGAGAGAGAGAGAGAGAGTTTTATATACAGGGTGTCTCATAAGTCCGATCTCATACGAAAATTTTTTAAATTAAATTTATAAAAGTAATACATAAGAACTAAAACAAATGTTCAAATTAATGTCTTGTTTTGGGACCTTTTGTTTTTGTTGCGGGTAGATAACACGCAATGGTTAATATGGAAGTGAGTTACACTCCTGAGGTAAAGGCCTCACATATATATATATATAATATATATATATATATATATATATATTGAAAACAACAGATGTTAGTGTAATTTTTTTTTCATGAACTTATTAATTTGAGGTTAGAGGGGGTTCAAATGACAGTAATAATAATAATAATAATAATAATGATGATGACGATGATGATGATACGAATTTTCACGAATGCACAATTTTTTCTGAATGACGAGAAAGTTTTATTTTCTAATATCATTTTGTTTCGTAGTGACCTTAATACTGAATTTATCAACACCCTGTCAGAAGGTTACAGTACTTCCATATAACGTAGGATTCTTCTGCAGGACGAATATACAGACCAAGCATAAATAACTCTGTTTAATTACACATTTAATAATAATAATATATATTTGATATACAGGGTGTTTACAATGTCTTGTCACCCCAGTAAAATACTAACTGATTTTTGTTTTTCTTTCAGACCCATTCGAGATGTGTGGTGGCAGCAACTATGCAATTGAACAACGCATATTGGCTAGTACTTGGGTCCATGAGCGACCACGTAATGGCAAAACCATTGAAAATATTCGTTGAATATTTTCAGTGGTTTTGGTAATGGTTTTCAATGGTTTTGCCACTACGTGGTCGCTCATAGACCCAGGTACGAGCAATACGCGTTGTTTAATCGGAAAGGTGCTGCTATTACACATTTCAAATGGGTCTGAAAGGAAAACGAAAATCAATTAGTATTTTACTGGGGTAACAAGATATTATGGCCACCCTGTACTTTTGAAAATATATTCAAAATAGTAATAACTTAAATTACACTCAAATTAAACTTTCTAAATTTAGAACTTATTACTTCTTCTTGAGTGTATTCTAGGGGAAGTTTTTCCTTCTTTTGGGGATCAAAACTTCTCATCAGATGATATAATTCAGTCGCGTTCACAAGTATTCGTACAGAGAAATACTTCGGTTATATTCGTCCTTATCTTTTGTCCCGTGTATAGGATAATTATGAAAAGTTTACCATTCGTTTGAAATAATTTAACAAATACAAAAATTAGTTTAACTAAATTTGAGTGAAATAAAAAAAGTTAGAATGCAAAAGTTTTCGTACATTTACTTACAAAATTATTTAATACTTTGTGTGTCCACTTTTTGCTTGAATGACTTTAATGATTCGTTTTGGGTATTTTTCTACAAGGTTTCGGTATGTCTCCGTAGAAATTTTAGTCCATTCTTCTAAAGAATATTGTTGCAATTCATTCAGATTCAAAGGGTTTCTCTCGCTGACACCTTTTTTCAAATGAAACCATAACCTCTCGATTAAATTGAGATCTGGGATTTGACTGGGCCATTCGAGAAGCTTGAAATTCTTTTGTTGAAGGCATTTCATGGTGTTTTTACTTTTGTGTTTTGGACAATTATTTTTTTGCAGTACCCAATTGCGACCCATTCCAACTCCCAAATTGAAGGCAATACATTTCCTTCTAAAATTTCCTGATATTTCTTCGAATTCAAGATTCCATTAATGACAACGAGCTTTCCTGGATCAGAAGCACTAAACTGCGGGGTTTCTTAACCTTTTCACGTACCATAACTTTTCATGCGCATTAAACATTCATTGCTACGTTTGATAAAATAAATTGCTTTTTATGAGGTAGGAGGGGTCAAGGGCTTCGCTATAGTGCTCGCGAGCAAAGTTTTTGGTGATGGTGGAGAGCACTTTGGTGCTCGCGAGCACCAGGTTAAGAATCCCTGCACTAAAGTATCCCCAAAGAAGCAAACTACCATTACCATGTTTAAGCGTAGGAAGGGTGGTTTTTTTCTCTAATACAGTTTTTTATTTTTGCCAAACATACCGTTACTCGTTGCTCCTGAATAATTCAATTGTGGTCTCATATCTCCAGAGAACTTTCTTCCAGAATGCAAATCCATCATTTTGATGATCCTTGGCCTACTTTAAACGAGCTTCTTTGTGCGCTTTTCGTACCAGAGGTTTTGTTCGTACAACCCTTCCATGTAGACCAGTGATGCACAAACCCTGGCCCGCGGGCCAAATGTGGCCCCCACGGGTCTTTTCAATTCACATTTTTCACATGAAAAGGGTAGCTACCCAAAGAAAAATCTGAAATATTACCCCTGGTTATAAAAATGCATATTTATAAAAAAAGAAATCTATATATCTGGCCCCTACATATAAAACAGATGGTTGGTTTGGCTCACATCAAAAAAGTTTGTACACCACTGATGTAGACCATTGTTTCTTAATGTACGACGTACAGTAGAAGGATGGACATCGATCTTTGTCATAATATGTGGCAAATATCACCTGTGGTCATTCGTGGATTAGCAGCAGCCATTCTTTCAATCCGTCTAGCTGTACGTTCTGAAATCTTGCAAGGTCGTCTACACCTTGGTAGAGTTTTGATTGTTCCAAAGCCTTTCCATTTCTTTATAACTGCAGCAACCATCGCAAATGGAATTCGAAGTTCTTCTATCTTCCTATAACTCATTCCAGATTCCCAGACTCGTGTGCAGCAATAATAGGGTTCTTAAGATCCGTAGACAGTTCTTTACCACAACGACCCATTGCTTACTAATGGCTCGTACACGTACAGTCATCCGTCTTCCATGAAGAATCACAGAGAGAATTCTAGAATTCAGAATTGACATCAGTTTCTAATCAGTAAACAGTCAACCAATGATAAGAATTTTAAATTCTTCAAGCCTAAATTGGAGACACGAAGTATTAAATAATTTGGCAAATAAATGTAAGAAAATTTTTGCATTTTAACATTTATATATTTTCTTCAAATTCTTTGATGATTTACATTAAATGTTGGCGTTGAACTCATTTTTTTATTTGTTAAATTTTTTTCAAACGAACGGTATAACCTTTTCATAACTTTTCTCCGTATGGTAGAAAAGATAAGGACGAATATAATTGAAATATTTCTCTGTACGAATACTTATGAGCGCCACTGTAACTTCTTTTAATGATAAATAACTTCTTTATATAGAAGTAATGGCTTTCAAAACTTCTTTTTTTTAAGCGATTTGAGACAGTAGAAGATAATATTTCTATGTATAGAAGATTGTGGGGAAAGTCTTTTGTTTGCTGTGTATGATATTAGTGCTTTATAAAGACGATGGGCTCGAATGGAGAATGGTTAAATAGCGTGAATATTGGCCTCTTTTGAACGAATCTTGTTTTGGGAGGTCTGAATAGCATAATCAGTAGGAACGCTGATTCTTAAACCACAAGACGGGGGTTCGAGTCCCACCAGGACATTCTTTCTCATATTATTGCCTTTTCATACATACATACATACATCATCATCCACGAATAAAACTCGGCGCCCGTGACTCAGTGGGTAACGCCGTTTCTCTAAAAGCGTAGTGAAGGCACTGAGGTCGGGGGGCACTCAGGGGTTTGACTCCCCGATGGTGCTGGTAATAATAATCCAGGAGTTAGAGCAATGATTATTATCGGCGAATAAAAGTGTATCAATTTTTTACGTAAAATGGAATTCGACTCATTAACATATAAAAGAAACTGTAGGGGACCCAAAACAGATCCTTGAGGAATTCCACCTTTTACCAAGGTCATAAGGGCAACATCTTCTCTACAGAGCTGTTACAGTGATAAGATGAAATTACTTTAAAAATTACTCCTGAAAACCTGTATTTGTTTGCAATATATATATATATATATATATATATATATATATATATATATATATATATATATATATATATATATAACAGGGCGGCAAGTTGAAGTACTTGGAAAAAGTCTCAGAAAAGCCAATAAAAATTTGCAGTGAAGTGAGTACAGATGGAATTGTATAAATACTTGAATTATACAGCTTTGAGGCAAAAATTCGCCTGGAAGCATAGAAATTTCTCAAAAAACATGAAAATATACTAATTGGTATTATTTTTATTTTCTTTTGGATATTTTCTCCTCCTTTATGGCGTCAATAATAAAATTTCAAAAGCAAAAAAACTCAGTCAGTTCTAATTTTTTCTTTTTATTCCTCGGCGAACTTCTTTCCAGAAAGTGTATACATAAAAAGTGGTACTTTAAAGTCACGTGCGTAATACTGCCATTTCTTCTCAGTTGATTATAAGTGAAAATATTATTATCGGCGAAACCAATGAGGCAAAAAGGATTTTTTTTTTTTTTTCCAAAATGTCGCCAAAACAAACGTAGGTTGGAAATTATATGACGACTCTTTATCTCTCTTCTTAACGTTTTAGTACCCGGAGGTCTTTTCTGAGACCGAATAAAATCGTCTGACGTAAGCCAGAACAAGATCAGTAAAGTACCATGGGCACTACAGGATTGAGACGGAAACAACTCTTTATTTGGACTCTTTTGAAAGCTATATATATATATATATATATATATATATATATATATATATATATAGAGAGATAGAGAGAGAGAGAGATATATATATATATATATATATATATATATAGAGAGAGAGAGAGAGAGAGAGAGCACTTTTCTGCGGTCCGGCAGAAATTACTAATTGCAATATAAATATTTCTCAGTACAGTGACCCCCTCCATATTGTGGAAACTGACCGGATTTTATCCAACTAAAAATATTCAGAATTTAATCTGTTAAAGTGACCATACGATTTTAATAAAACACGGTCCTACAATTTAATTCTGTCATGGCTCATACCTAGGGTGACTAGACGTCCTGCATTTTGCAGGACTGTCCCGCATTTAGAGTTTATGTCCCGCAAAAAACATTGACCAATGCGGGACAATGCAATGTCCCGCATTCTTGTATTTATGCAATTTTCGTACAAATGAAATGTAATTTGTATTCATTATCGTAGATCTGGCATCCGCGCATCCCCTCATAAACGTTTTAAAACGTTTTTGAAACCTCCAGTACGACAGACCTCGACGGCCGACGCTCGTCAGTTAAAATTTTGAATTATAATGGTGTTGACGTGTTATTTAATTGTCAGAGTACCCATACGTTTTAAAAATGACTTCAAAAAGAAAATGCACTTTCAATGAAGATTCAGAAAAGGAATATCCTTCTATTAAAAAAGCAAAGAGTGAGAGCATGGTGAAATGTATTAAATGTTTTTCTACTTTTTCAATTGCAAGTGGTGGGAAATGTGACATTAAACGTCATTTAAACTCTACTAAACATAAACAAGCTGATGCCTACGCTTCATCAAGTAGGCCTTTGACAACGTTTTTACAGAGTAAAGATTTTGATGATGAGAAAAAAAGTGTAGCAGTAGCTGAAGGAACTTGGACTTACAATTCAATCAAACACAACCTATCTTTTCGATCTACAGACTGCACTTCAAAACTAATCAGAAGATGCTTCAATAAGACATTTTCTTGCGCTCGTACTAAAACAGAGGCAATTTTAACTAATGTCCTTCAACCTGATGTTCTGCAATCATTAAAAAGACGACCTTTCACTTTCCAACTGCATAACAATTTACAGTGATTGTACGAACCATGGAAATGTCAAAGTATGCCTTTTATTGGTTAGGTATTTTTTACCGACAAAGGGAGTTAAGGTAAAAATCCTAGAGGTGACAAGTTTAGCTGGAGAGACATCTGAAATAATATTCAATTTCATACACAGAACTTTAGATTCTCATCAGCTGACAAATAAAATACTGGCATTATGTGCTGACAATACAAACACTAACTTTGGGGGGTCATCAAGAGGTGGCAAAAATAATGTTTTCTTCAGCTACAGCAAAGTTTGGGTAGAAAATTAATTGGTGTCAATTGTCCAGCCCATATTTTGAATAACTGCATGAAAAGTTCATGTGACTGTCTGCCTATTGATGTGGAAGTGATAGTTGTGAAAATCTACTCATTCTTTTACATTTATACAGTCAGAGTGGAAGAACTGAAAGATATATGTGATTTTGTTGGTGTGGAGTTTCAAAATATATTAGAATACAGTAAAACCGGGTGGCTGGCTTTGAGGCCAGCCATCGAAAGGGTTCTTCGGCTATTCAAACCTTTGAAAGTGTATTTTCAGTCTCATGAAAAATGTCCTACTATTCTCAAACAGTTTTTTGAGAACCCTTATGCTGAGGCATTTCTGTATTTTGTACACAATCAGAGTTCATTATTCCATGATTGCATCTTAAAAGTTGAATCTCGAAAAGCTTCCTTGCCAGAAATAATCTGTATTCTTAAGGACTTAAAGCTAAAATTAACTGAAAGAAAACAGGAGTCATTTTTACCCTTAACTGTGGATAAAATGTTAAAGGATTTAGAGACAAGGAAAGGATATAGAAAGTTTCAAAAATACAGCTTCTTCATTCTATGCTGTGTGTGTAGAATATTTGAATGAGTGGTGTCAGCATTTTGAAGAAGTAAAAATTTTTAATTGGATTCTTCTTCGCAACTTAATCTCCTGGAGTGAAGTTAAAGAAAGCATCGAATTCATTCTTGAAAGGAAGTCCGATTTCCCTTTAAATGACAGTGAACTATTTGATGAAGTAACTTGTGTAAAAAAATTTGTAACATCAGAAAGAATTAAAGAATGGAATGACGTGGAACTGGAAGTTGACAGTAAGTGGGTAGAAATATTTACACATTTCAAGAGTCAGAAAATTCCCTTTGAAAACATTTCCAAGGTAATATAATTCTGTTTGAGTTTACCTGGATCAAATACTCCAACAGAGAGGGTATTTTCCATAATGAATAACTTTTGGACAAGAAAAAAGTCGGTTAAATATAAATACTCTAAAAGCAGTGTTATTAATGATACGTAATTACGAGATGAGTTGCCTTGAATTTTGTGAATATCTGAACAAAGAAATACCTCTCCTTAAGAAAATACATTCCAATGCCAAGTACAATTAAATAAAATGTTTTTCAATAAATTAGGTAAGTAAACTATATAAAATTACTTTTTGGTAGTACAATTATTATTTGTCCGTTATATATCTTTGAAAGATAAAGTAAAATGCCTATAGAGTGCCGCAAAATGCTTTTAAAAGGTATTGGTGGACCTGTGGAGTGTTATCGAGATATCATACCAGTATATTAGTGTACCAATGGATCGGTCCCGCATTGGGATCGCAAAAATCTGGTCACCCTACTCATACCTATATTGTCTGTAAAATTGTTTACGTACTTAAAAAAATTGAAAGTTAAAACAAGTGAGGTTCAGGTTCACTACAAAAAAAAAAATTATCTTTTTTTTAATTTTAATTTATATAATAATCCGTTTTAATGCTCTTAAGCACGTGACTGAAAAAAGCCAGTCAGTTTGTTACTACCTCTCTTCGGAGAAGTATGAATATTTTCTAAAGTGACCACTTCTTTTGTCGGGTCTCAATCGTAGTCATTTTAATCAGGTTCTTATATATATATATATATATATATAATAATGTTATAATGTTTCAGACCAACAAAGACCCTAGGATCCACTCATGGCTGGTCTACCTAACTGTGTTCGTGTATTGTGTATGTCCTCCGTGGTGGCGGAGGGGACCTACAATTTTACGTGGGTTCCGAACCACAAGAAATAAGAAATTTATGTAAAAACTGCCGGTAAATTGGCAACGACCAATTTTTACGAACTAAATAATTATCAATTTAAAACTAATTAATTATCGATTTAAAATTAAAGATAGAATCTCTGATCCAGAGGATCAAGTCATAATAGACTACTATCCACAATATGTTACACTCTATATCTATTTATAAAGGACATGCAAATATATCGGATCCAAAGAATCCAGTCAATTTCATTACGCTATCCATCAAGTCACGGTCCATATCGATAGCGGACCAAGTCAAAATTTACAATCATATATTACAATATATACACTTACGAGAAAAAGAGTAGGTGTGGCTGTAAAGACTGTACAGTAATGTAGAAATGTGTGTGCACCCATTTTGGGTCTCCCATTTAAAGGTGTTTGTGGGGCAAGTGAAGATCATATATATATATATATATATATATATATATATATATATATATAGCACATGGAAATATGACCTTACCAACTACCAAACTGCACACGGTTCCCACAACAGTTTGGGAGATGTAATTTTTTTGTTGATTATGAGTGGAGGTGGGGGAGAGGGGGGCTACGATTGATATTGTTTTCGGACCATTGATTTAAAGTAATTAAATAATTATTAAGAATTCACCAAAGACTTACTGAAACCACGATATAGATTTGGTATAATTTAAATACACACACACACACACACACACATATATATATATATATATATATAAAATCATTGGCGTGCCGTGACCTTCCAACCTAGGTACGCAATATGGAGTATATAAGCCTTTGCCTTGATCAGAAAATGAAGCCAATATAATTTCGAGGACCTTCCTAATGTAAGACTAACCATAAAAAAATATACCTTACAAATTACAAAAACTGAAAACTATTTTTTTTATTAATGGTTTCCAATACATAATATACAAACGCAACTTTAAAAATTTTTCTCTAATAATTAAACTAATTAATTAATTAATAATTGGATATTCGCCGAGTTATTGCCAAAAAAATCCAGGTTTCAAGTTTGTGCCAATTAGAGGTTATGGATCACTCTGTTAGTTATTTATAATTCCAATCTCTTCTTCTGGTGTTTGAAGCAAACTCATCTGTCATAGTGTTTCAGAAGCATAATTTCTTTTCAATACAAAGACATGACTGTAATGCGTGAGTGACGTTGCCAGTGTTCACCATCTTCCACCCCCTTCTAAAATAAATTACATATAATAAAATAGTTAAAAATTACGCTAATTCTGAAGTTGATTTTCTATTCACACTTATTAGGTACGTTACAATTATATACGAGTCATACTTGATAACGTAATCATACTTGATAAAATTTTAACTTTATATGGACTGTTTACGGCTGAAACGCAGTGGGAAGGATTATTATTGCCAGCACTATCGGGATTCGACCCCCGACCTCAATGTCTTCGTTTATAGAGAAACGATATTACCTACTGAACTACGGCGCTGGCTGTACTATATTACACTTTATACAAAATAAAATGTTCATATAGCTTACACCAATTACTAGTTATTTGGTGGAATTTACAAAATTTATTTGGTGAAATTTACAAAATTTATTTGGTGAAATTTACAAAATTTATTTACTGCAATTTACAAAATTTATTTGGTGGGTGGAATTTACAAAATTTATTTGGTGGGTGGAATTTACAAAATTTATTTGGTGGGTGGAATTTACAAAATTTATTTGGTGGGTGGAATTTACAAAATTTATCTAGTAGAATTTACAAAATTTATGATACAGTAGTAATGTCCGAAAGAAAAATTTTCTATGATAACCTCTACCAGCATATATATAATATATATATATATATATATATATATATATATATATATATATATATATATATATATATATATATGATACACACGGACCATGCATGGAACAAGGAACTCTTCTAGGAAAATTAAATCCAGTATAGTCCGAATAAGTAATGGTAAATAACAAACACTATAGCTTTTTCTTTTTCATGATGTTAGCCCGACGTGGCAACGGGTCACTCGCAAAGAGGCCCCAAAAATATAGCTTCCCCACCAGCTATCTGCAAAACAGATAGGATCCAGCTTTGGGACAGGTGTAGCTGTAACCCCTAGAACCTGTCCCAAAGCTGGATCCTATCTGCTTTGCAAATAGGGTGAGGAAAACTATATTTTTTGGGCTTTTTTGCGAGTGACCCGTTGCCCACGTCGGGCTAACATCATGAAAAAGAAAAACTATAATTTTTGTCATTTACCATTACTTATTTGGACTATAGTGGATTTAATTTTCCCAGAAGAGTTCCTTCTTCCATGCATGGTCTGTGTGTATCATGAAAAAACCTCAGGGAACCATTCTAAGTTCAATCCCATATATATATATATATACTGTATGATACACACAGACTGCATGGAACAAGGAACTCTTCTGGGATAATTAAATCCACTATAGTCCGAATAAGTAATGGTAAATGACAAATACCATATATACTGTATATATATATATATATATATATATATACACACCTCGGTAGTGTAGTGGTTAGCGTCGCTGACTACAAATCCATCGGCCCCGGGATCGAGACCCGCTGACGGCAGCCGGCGCGCAGCAAAACCCAGCTGTTCATCGTTCCACACAATAAAGAAAGTGGTTGGTAGATAAATGGGTACCCTGGGTGGCCTAGTGGTTAAAACGCTGGGCTGCTAGTGGGCCGTGGTTCGGATTCCACGTTAAACTGTATGTCAAAGGTGGAGTGAAAAGCTTGACCTTCGTCAGAATGAACAATTCGGGCGGAAGCTAACCAAAGGTTATATATATATATATATATATATATATATATTGATAGTCGTGTCCCAAAGCTATATATTGTCTAGTTACTATTAATCCTTTCATGATTAACATGTTAATTTTGATGTAGAAAAAATTAAATGTCGGAAATGTCTTTTTAATCAATTGTTTTGACTGAAATAGGATTTGTTGGATCCGAATTAAAATAAGTTAATCCAATCTTCTTTCCAAGAAAGTCGAATCGGGATTAACAACCGTCTTGTTTGCGAGTAATAAACATTTTAACACATCCTCCATATGGGTACTCAAACAGTTGGGGCATTTTATACTGGGTATTTGAATTGATCATATATAAACGAAGGTATTCTACGTGACCTTTGTGATCCTTATCCTTGTGTGACCTTGTTTTGCTTTGACTTTTACGATTTCGGCGTTTTCACACAAGGTGGGTATTTTGTACCCATTCAGAAGTCCTTTTCAGGGGTAGATTTTAGCCGCTTTTCAAAGACACGAAGTAGTCCATTGAAGACGATGCAGGCATTTAATTGAAGTTAATTTGATATTGTTTTAATACTTTAGGGCGCTGGGGCTCATTTGGAAGGTGGAGGCTGGAGGGTTCGGGGTATGGATCGGGGTATCAAATCTGCACTAATTGTTTTATAGGTCTAAGACAATAGTTCTACTAGTATTAGATTTTGTATAAACAAAATTTTATATATATATACCGGGTGTCCGAGAATTATCTGTACAATTTTTGGCTGTTATTAAAAGTCAACCATGAAGTGTAGAAATTCCAGTGTTGTCCCATTTTACAGAGAATCTCATTAAGTTTTTCTGATACCACGTTTTGACAAGTTTTTTAGAAATGTACGCGGGTGACAGACATTGATGATTTAAAAGCAAGAATCACAGCTGTTATTGAGCGAATTGATGTGGATATGCTGCAGCGTACATGGCAACATTTGGAGTATCGATTGGATGTTTTGCGAATCACTAATGGTGCACATATCGAAATGTTTGTAACAACGTTACTTTAATAAAAGAAACTTTTGAAAATACAGATTCTAAATAATCTTGTTTAAGAATTTTACGTGTGTTATCAAGAATTTTATTAAAAGATGAAATTGTACAGATAATGTTCGGACACACTGGAATTTCTAAAAAACTTGCAAAACTTGGTATCAGAAAAAACTTAATGAGATTCTCTGTAAAATGGGACAACACTGGAATTTCTACACTTCATGGTTGACTTTTAATAACAGCCAAAAATTGTACAGATAATTCTCGGACACCCTGTACCTATATATATATATGTATCATATATATATATATATATATATATATATATATATATTATATATATATTATATATATATATATATATATACTCTGTGTATATATGTTGGTTGGTTGGGTTTTCTATGGATTTTTGAATCTTATCAAAGTAGCACTAAATTTCACCTGAGGAATCAAATTCCATCTTGACACATTCTAGACTTTCAGTAAAAACATTTTTTCAAATATCCCCCAGTGTGTTCACCTGAAGATCTCTCCCCCGCCCCCGCAGCCCGATCCACCTGAAGATACTCCACCCTAGTCCGCTCCACCTGGAGATACTTACCCCACCTTTAATACTTTAGAATGTGTATTATCAAAATTTTCTTAGTGATTTAGTATTTTTAGGTATTTAAAATCATTTAAAATTATATATATATATATATATATATATATATATATATATATATATATATATATATATTATATTTATATATATATATATATATTATATATGTGGGATTAATTTTACAATTAAACACGTGAAATGAATGAATGATACAAACTCACAAGGAAAAGAAAATATCATGACTTAACCTAACCAATCATCATGGGCGTACAATTGACCTAACCGGGCATTCAGTTAACCTAACCGGGCATTCAGTTGACCTAACCGGCATTCATTTAACCTAACCGGGCATATATATATATATATGATACACACAGACCGTGCATGGAACAAGGAACTCTTCTAGGATAATTAAATCCACTCTAGTCCGAATAAGTAATGGTAAATGACAAATACTATAGTTTTTCTTTTTCATGATGCTAGCCTGACGCGGGCAACGGGTCACTCGCAAAGAGGTCCCAAAAATATAGCTTCCCTCACCACTCACCAACTATCTGCAAAGCAGATAGGATCCAGCTTTGGGACAGGATCTAGGGTTTAAAGCAGCCTAGCCCAGCTACATTTAGAACCTCAATATAAGCAAAAGACTCGCTGCCTTCACGTCAGATTGAATACGTACATCAAAGAAAAAGGGGTAACCAAAACTTAAACCTCAACTGGCAGAATTGAGCGTCCACTTTCCAAGGCACATAACATGTCTGTTTCAAGATGGGCTAAAAATACTGTATAATAGTTACCCCTTTTTCTTTGATGTATTCAATCTGACGTGAAGGCAGCGAGTCTTTTGCTTATATTGAGGTTCTAAATGTAGCTGGGCTAGGCTGCTTTAAACCCTAGATCCTGTCCCAAAGCTGGATCCTATCTGCTTTGCAGATAGCTGGTGAGTGGTGAGGGAAGCTATATTTTGGGGACCTCTTTGCGAGTGACCCGTTTCCCGCGTCGGGCTAGCATCATGAAAAAGAAAAACTATGGTATTTGTCATTTACCATTACTTATTCGGACTAGAATGGATTTAATTATCCTAGAAGAGTTCCTCGTAACATGCACGGTCTGTTATTAATTGAGCTAGAACGTTCATTTTTGGCTAAATTAGAGTTCTAAGTATGCTAATGAAGATGTTGATGAGTTTTTGGAATAGCTTTTCATATTTTATATTTCATATTTTATATTTTATATTTTATATATATTTTTTTTTATTTTTTTATTTTCTTATTATGCCGAACTTTGGGTGAACTTTTGGCTGGCGATAGAGGTGAAAAAAGTAGTTCGCTTCATAAGGTTTTCAACCATACTTCTAGTGTCGTAAGGTCATTGTAACCCAAACCACGCGATAGAGGAAGGGTGAAAATAGTGATATCCATCAAAAATACGTTTTCGCCTGTTGTGGCGCTTAGGTACCTTAAGACACGCGACCCCTCAATTATATATATACGTATATATATATTTGGGAGAATTTCGATTTGTGATTGAGTGAGGTCCGTAGCATAATGGTAGAGCGTCCGACCGGCAATTGGAAGGCCCTGGGTTCGATTCCCAGGCGGTTCGCCTCATTTTTCATTATTTCGTTATCTCTCCTCCTCGTGTGCAGAAACGTTCCTTAATACTTATGTCGTTTCTATTCATTTATATACTGCGCGGTCATTGCAGTTATTTGCGCATATTCACGATTTGCGAGGGTGCTCTCTGAGGGCATTGGTTTCTGCCCTATTTGGGAGAATTTCGATTTGTGATTGAGTGAGGTCCGTAGCATAATGGTAGAGCGTCCGACCGGCAATTGGAAGGCCCTGGGTTCGATTCCCAGGCGGTTCGCCTCATTTTTCATTATTTCGTTATCTCTCCTCCTCGTGTGCAGAAACGTTCCTTAATACTTATGTCGTTTCTATTCATTTATATACTGCGCGGTCATTGCAGTTATTTGCGCATATTCACGATTTGCGAGGGTGCTCTCTGAGGGCATTGGTTTCTGCCCTATTTGGAGAATTTCGATTTGTGATTGAGTGAGGTCCGTAGCATAATGGTAGAGCGTCCGACCGGCAATTGGAAGGCCCTGGGTTCGATTCCCAGGCGGTTCGCCTCATTTTTCATTATTTCGTTATCTCTCCTCCTCGTGTGGCAGAAACGTTCCTTAATACTTATGTCGTTTCTATTCATTTATATACTGCGCGGTCATTGCAGTTATTTGCGCATATTCACGATTTGCGAGGGTGCTCTCTGAGGGCATTGGTTTCTGCCCTATTTGGGAGAATTTCGATTTGTGATTGAGTGAGGTCCGTAGCATAATGGTAGAGCGTCCGACCGGCAATTGGAAGGCCCTGGTTCGATTCCCAGGCGGTTCGCCTCATTTTTCATTATTTCGTTATCTCTCCTCCTCGTGTGCAGAAACGTTCCTTAATACTTATGTCGTTTCTATTCATTTATATACTGCGCGGTCATTGCAGTTATTTGCGCATATTCACGATTTGCGAGGGTGCTCTCTGAGGGCATTGGTTTCTGCCCTATTTGGGAGAATTTCGATTTGTGATTGAGTGAGGTCCGTAGCATAATGGTAAGAGCGTCCGACCGGCAATTGGAAGGCCCTGGGTTCGATTCCCAGGCGGTTCGCCTCATTTTTCATTATTTCGTTATCTCTCTTCCTCGTGTGCAGAAACGTTCCTTAATACTTATGTCGTTTCTATTCATTTATATACTGCGCGGTCATTGCAGTTATTTGCGCATATTCACGATTTGCGAGGGTGCTCTCTGAGGGCATTGGTTTCTGCCCTATTTGGGAGAATTTCGATTTGTGATTGAGTGAGGTCCGTAGCATAATGGTAGAGCGTCCGACCGGCAATTGGAAGGCGGCCTGGTTCGATTCCCAGGCGGTTCGCCTCATTTTTCATTATTTCGTTATCTCTCCTCCTCGTGTGCAGAAACGTTCCTTAATACTTATGTCGTTTCTATTCATTTATATACTGCGCGGTCATTGCAGTTATTTGCGCATATTCACGATTTGCGAGGGTGCTCTCTGAGGGCATTGGTTTCTGCCCTATTTGGGAGAATTTCGATTTGTGATTGAGTGAGGTCCGTAGCATAATGGTAGAGCGTCCGACCGGCAATTGGAAGGCCCTGGGTTCGATTCCCAGGCGGTTCGCCTCATTTTTCATTATTTCGTTATCTCTCCTCCTCGTGTGCAGAAACGTTCCTTAATACTTATGTCGTTTCTATTCATTTATATACTGCGCGGTCATTGCAGTTATTTGCGCATATTCACGATTTGTGAGGGTGCTCTCTGAGGGCATTGGTTTCTGCCCTATTTGGGAGAATTTCGATTTGTGATTGAGTGAGGTCCGTAGCATAATGGTAGAGCGTCCGACCGGCAATTGGAAGGCCCTGGGTTCGATTCCCAGGCGGTTCGCCTCATTTTTCATTATTTCGTTATCTCTCCTCCTCGTGTGCAGAAACGTTCCTTAATACTTATGTCGTTTCTATTCATTTATATACTGCGCGGTCATTGCAGTTATTTGCGCATATTCACGATTTGCGAGGGTGCTCTCTGAGGGCATTGGTTTCTGCCCTATTTGGGAGAATTTCGATTTGTGATTGAGTGAGGTCCGTAGCATAATGGTAGAGCGTCCGACCGGCAATTGGAAGGCCCTGGGTTCGATTCCCAGGCGGTTCGCCTCATTTTTCATTATTTCGTTATCTCTCCTCGTGTGCAGAAACGTTCCTTAATACTTATGTCGTTTCTATTCATTTATATACTGCGCGGTCATTGCAGTTATTTGCGCATATTCACGATTTGCGAGGGTGCTCTCTGAGGGCATTGGTTTCTGCCCTATTTGGGAGAATTTCGATTTGTGATTGAGTGAGGTCCGTAGCATAATGGTAGAGCGTCCGACCGGCAATTGGAAGGCCCTGGGTTCGATTCCCAGGCGGTTCGCCTCATTTTTCATTATTTCGTTATCTCTCCTCCTCGTGTGCAGAACGTTCCTTAATACTTATGTCGTTTCTATTCATTTATATACTGCGCGGTCATTGCAGTTATTTGCGCATATTCACGATTTGCGAGGGTGCTCTCTGAGGGCATTGGTTTCTGCCCTATTTGGGAGAATTTCGATTTGTGATTGAGTGAGGTCCGTAGCATAATGGTAGAGCGTCCGACCGGCATTGGAAGGCCCTGGGTTCGATTCCCAGGCGGTTCGCCTCATTTTTCATTATTTCGTTATCTCTCCTCCTCGTGTGCAGAAACGTTCCTTAATACTTATGTCGTTTCTATTCATTTATATACTGCGCGGTCATTGCAGTTATTTGCGCATATTCACGATTTGCGAGGGTGCTCTCTGAGGGCATTGGTTTCTGCCCTATTTGGGAGAATTTCGATTTGTGATTGAGTGAGGTCCGTAGCATAATGGTAGAGCGTCCGACCGGCAATTGGAAGGCCCTGGGTTCGATTCCCAGGCGGTTCGCCTCATTTTTCATTATTTCGTTATCTCTCCTCCTCGTGTGCAGAAACGTTCCTTAATACTTATGTCGTTTCTATTCATTTATATACTGCGCGGTCATTGCAGTTATTTGCGTATATATATATATACATATATATATATGAAAATTATTTCACGAAAGTAACACGTGAAAAATATTTATATATATATATATATATGATCACCTGAAGATCTCTCCCCCCAGAGTGTCCAAGTGAACGTACCTGAAGATTATCCCCCCTCCAGCCCGATCCACCTGAAGATCTTCTCCCCCCCCCTCCAGCCCGATCCACCTGAAGATCTTCTCCCCCCCCCAGCTCTACCTGGAGGGAAGATCTTCAAGTGATCCTATATATATATATATAAAAGAATAAAAAGTATGATCAACGCTCAAGTCAACATTGTGACTGTTTTATTTGGAAGGTGGTTTTAACAAAATGAAACAGACTTGAGAATTATGGAGGTCCTTGTGTGTGTGTATATATAGACCAGCATTTCTTAATCTGGGGGAAATTTCCCCCAGAGGGTAAATTTCAGGAATCCAGGGGGGATTTACGGTAAAATGTTGTTTGGTGATCATATAATTAGTGCTAATGTTATTAAATTTTGTCTTCGAGGGCTACTTTTTTCCGTATCCTAATGGAGGGGGAAATCGGGTAGGGCGAACTGGTCGAAAGGGGAAATGACACGAAAAAGGTTAAGAACCGCTGATATAGACAAAACCCGAAGTTAAATGACGATAATTCTGCGTATAAATTAAACATACAACTGATGATAGGAGTGACTTCCGAAACGTATGATATTAAAACTTCATTATGGTGACTTGGGCGTTGATCATCCTTTTTATTCTTAAATGTCGGTTTCTTAAGAATATTCTTTCTCTACAATTATATTATAATATATATATATATATATATATATATATATATATACACGGTGAACCAAAAGTAGGTGGACAGTAGGTTGAATACGGTTTGTGTTATATTATATTATAACTATGGTGTTCATTATAACTATGGTGTTTGTGTTATATTATATTAAATATTATAACTAAATTTATTTAAATTTTATTTTGTATTATAGTATACAAAAAAATTAAATATGTATTCTCAAAATAAACGTTATCATTTACTGTCCACCTACATTTGGTTCACCCTATATATATATATATATATATATATATATATATATATATATATATATATATATATATATATATATATACAGGGTGTCCGAGAATTATCTGTACAATTTTTGGCTGTTATTAAAAGTCAACCATGAAGTGTAGAAATTCCAGTGTTGTCCCATTTTACAGAGAATCTCATTAAGTTTTTCTGATACCAAGTTTTGACAAGTTTTTTAGAAATTCCAGTGTGTCCGAACATTATCTGTACAATTTCATCTTTTAATAAAATTCTTGATAACACACGTAAAATTCTTAAACAAGATTATTTAGAATCTGTATTTTCAAAAGTTTCTTTTATTAAAGTAACGTTTTACAAACATTCGATATGTGCACCATTAGTGATTCGCAAAACATCCAATCGATACTCCAAATGTTGCCATCTACGCTGCAGCATATCCACATCAATTCGCTCAATAGCAGCTATGATTCTTGCTTTTAAATCATCAATGTCTGTCACCCGCGTACATTTCTAAAAAACTTGTCAAACGTGGTATCAGAAAAAACTTAATGAGATTCTCTGTAAAATGGGACAACACTGGAATTTCTACACTTCATGGTTGACTTTTAATAACAGCCAAAAATTGTACAGATAATTCTCGGACACCCTGTATATATATATATATATATATATATATATATATATTATATATATATATATATATACACACACACAGTGGCGCTCATAAGTATTTATACATAGAAATATTTTAGTAATATTCATCCTTTTCTTTTGTCCCATGCATAAGATAGTTATGAAAAGTTTACCATTCGTTTGAAATAATTTAACAAATACAAAAATTAGTTTAACATAATTTGAGTAAAATAAAAAAAGTTAGAATGCAAAAGTTTTCGTACATTTACTTACAAAATTATTTAATACTTTGTGTGTCCACTTTTTGCTTGAATGACTTTAATGATTCGTTTTGGGTATTTTTCGACAAGGTTTCGGTATGTCTCCGTAGAAATTTTAGTCCATTCTTCTAAAGAATATTGTTGCAATTCATTCAGATTCAAAGGGTTTCTCTCGCGGACACCTTTTTTCAAATGAAACCATAACCTCTCGATTAAATTGAGATCTGGGATTTGACTGGGCCATTCGAGAAGCTTGAAATTCTTTTGTCGAAGGCATTTCATGGTGTTTTTACTTTTGTGTTTTGGACAATTATTTTTTTCCAGTACCCAATTGCGACCCATTCGTAACTCCCAAACTGAAGGCAGTACATTTTTCTCTAAAATTTCCCGATCTTTTTTCGAATTCAAGATTCCATTGATGACAACGAGCTTTCCTGGATCAGAAGCACTAAAGCATCCCCAAAGAAGCAAACTACCATCATTATGTTTAACTGTAGGAAGGATGTTTTTTCTTCGAATGCAGTATTTGATTTTCGCCAAACATACCGTTGCTCGTTGCTCCCGAAAAATTCAGTTTTGGTCTCATTTGTCCAGAGAACTTTCTTCCAGAATGCAAGTCTATCATTTTGATGACCTTTGGCCTACTTTAAACGAGCTTCTTTGTGCGCTTTTCGTACCAGAGGTTTTGTTCGTACAACCCTTTCATGTAGACCATTGTTTCTTAATGTACGACGTACAGTAGAAGGATGGACATCGATCTTTGTCATAATATGTGGCAAATATCAACTGTGGTCACTCGTGGATTCGCAGCAGCCATTCTTTCAATCCGTTTAGTTGTACGTTCTGAAATCTTGCAAGGTCGTCTACACCTTGGTCTACACCGTGATTGTTCCAAAGCCTTTCCATTTCTTTATAACTGCAGCAACCATCGTAAATGGAATTCAAAATTCTTCTATCTTCCTATAACTCATTCCAGACTCCTAGACTCGTGTGCAGCAATAATAGGGCTCTTAAGATCCGAAGACAGCTCTTTACCACAACGACCCATTGTTTACTGATGGCTCGGAGAATCATCAGTCTTCCATGAAGAATCACGGAGAAGATTCTAGAATTCAGAATTCCCAACAATCTCTAATCCATAAACAGCCAATTACTGATAAAAATTTCCAATTTTTCAACCTGAAGTCGACACAAAAAATATTAAATAATTTTGGAAATAAATGTACGGAAACTTTTGCATTTTAACTTTTATTTATTTTCCTCGAATTCTTTGATGATGTAAATTAAATGGCGTTGAACTAATTTTTTTATTTAAATTTTTCCATCATACAAAAGATAACTGAAATAGTTCTCTGTACGAATACTTATAAGCGCCACTATATATATATATATATATATATATATATATATATATATATATATATATGTACTTCTGAATACACAAAAGACTTGGAATAATTTTTCTTTTTTTTTGTGGGTTTGCATCAATATATATATATATATATATATATATATATATATATATATATATATATATATTATATATATATATGATGCAAACCCACAAAAAAAAAGAAAAATTATTCCAAGGTCTTTTGTGTATTCAGAAGTACACCTCGTCATTCCCTAACGAGGTGTAGCGTACTTCTGAATACACGAAAGGCCTTGGAATCATTTTTCTTTTTCTTTGTGGGTTTGCCTCATTCATTTATTTGACGTGTTTAATTGTGAAATTAATTGTGAAATTCATCCCATATATATACTAGGGGCACTCCATATATTTTGTCCCACCCCTTTTTCTTAGCTAAATAATAGGTCATGGGGCTGAAATGTCTTTTGGGTCCGTAAGTTTGAACTTTCTGCGCTTCACATAAGTGGAATTTTCCAGTTTGAACCTCCCTTCCTTGTATAAAACCGCTTTTAAACGCCCTTCTATAAAACCGATAGTTAACGCAGTTTCGAAAATGGCATCTGACAGTGATGTGCGTCGTAAACAGAGAGTTGTTATCGAGTTCTTAACCGCAGAGAAGGAAACAGTTGGAAATACTCACAAACGTCTACAAAACGTTTACGGAGATGCTGTTGTTGATCGAAGCACAATTGGACGCTGGGGCTGGTCTAAACGTGTGAGGTCATCGGAGAGAGGGAGAGCCAGCCTCGATGATGAGCCACGCAGCGGTCGCCCGGCATCGGCTGTGACATTTCACATTGTGCAACGTGCTAACAGCATCATTCGATCAAATTGGCGCGTCACATACAAGGAGCTATCACTGGAGCTAGGAATTAGTGAAGGAAGTGTGAATACGATAATTCAGCAACTGGGATACTCAAAAGTGTGTTCACGGTCTGTTCCTCGCCAACTGACGAACATCACAAAGCCCAAAGAAAAGAAATTGCATCTGAGTCGTTGGCTCGATACGAGACAGAAGGGGATGACTTCCTTTCACGAATTGTGACTGGGGATGAGACTTGGGTACACCACTTTGAACCTGAAACAAAACGCCAATCCATGGAGTGGCATCACGCAGACTCTCCACGCAAGAAAAAGTTCAAAATGGCTCCTTCTGCAGGAAAGGTTATGGCCACCATCTTCTGGGACATGAAAGGGGTAATTCTGGTAGATATTATGAAGAAAGGACAAACAATCAACTCGGAGGCATATATTGCTACCCTACAGAGACTCCAGAGACGTATAAAGCGAGTTCGACCGGAGAGAAAACTGGAAGACGTCCTTCTTTTGCACGATAACGCAAGACCACACAACAGTTTGCAAAAAAAGAGAGGCCATCACAAAAATGCGTTTCGTGGAAGAAAGTTTCAGAGTGACGATGAGGTTATTGAAGAGGTTAAAAGGTGGCTCCAGCGGAGCCCAGCGGACTTTCACCAGCAAGGAATAAAGGCCCTTGTTTCGAGGTGGAGTAAAGTCGTAGAAAAGGATGGAGACTATGTGGAAAAATAAAAACTTGTAAAAAAGGTATGTAACTACTTGTGTACAAAATTTTTGGAACTTACAAGGAAACTTGGAAAGGAAAAAAAGGTGGGGCAAATATATTGAGTGGCCCTCGTGTGTGTGTGTATATATATATATATATATATATATATATATATATATATATATATATATATTAGTGATGGGACGATACCAAAATTTTTAACGATTCCGATTCCGATTCCGATACCACTAAAAAGTCTCGATTCCGATACGATTCTCGATTCCGATTCCGATTCTCAATATTTTTAAATATAATTCTATACTTGTTTTTCTGGAAATTGTCATATTTTACTGTGGTAAGATTAACTATTTACATTATGAGTATGGTAATATAAATTATAAATTATAATAGATTGGTTTAAAAATAAAATCAACTGTAAGTTGTAACAATTCATTTTAATCTTCTTGATTACACATCATGGATATACATGTTTTAATGTATAGCTACAATACAATAAAAATAAAATTTGTTATCCTCTTTCATTTAAATTTTAAAGTTTACATTGCAAAACTGGTTCAATTAAAAGTTAAAGAATCGTTTTAAGAATCGGAAATCATGGTACAATTCTCTCGATTCCGATTCCGATTCCTGAAAAATGCTCGATTCTTCCGATTCTCGATTCCGATTCCGATTAATCGTCCCATCACTAATATATATATATATATATATATATATATATATATATATATGTGTGTGTGTGTGTGTGTGTGTGTTATACCTTTCAAAGGTTCCGTGCGATGATTCCTCATTTCACGAAGGTCATGCTTGTCGCCCCTCCTCTCGAGTTGGCCTGGTGAAGGAGTGAGTTGGTTTCTTGTACTCTCCACCTCACATAGCCAGGTACGCCCCGGCTCATCGGGGATTGTTCTGAGCCAACCGTCTAATCTTCTTTTGAAGATGTCCACCGCAACACCATTCGTGTTCCTTAGGTCTTTGGGCAGCTGATTAAACAGTTTTGGTCCTCTCACAACAAAACTTTTTTCCCAGGGTTAAGGATGTTCCCTGTCTCGCCTTTAATTTGGGAACACGACACAGTCTTCCTTTTCTACTTTCCACCGTTGTTTGGGGAGTTACGGGGTTCAGAGTAAGATTAGGGACTAGTTTCTCCATTATTTTCCAAGTGTAAATGATGGTGTATCTCTCTCTTCTCCTTTCCAGTGAATATAGGTTTAGTTCAAGTAACCTTTTCCAGTAATTTAATTCTTTGCACACCTTCATCTTGGCTGTGAAGCTTCTCTGAATCCCTTCTAGCTGTCTAATGTCTTATTTTTTATATGTGGATGTTAGGACCGAGCAGTATTCCAATTTGAGTATGATTAGTGTTTTCAGTAGAGGAATCATTATATTCCTATCCCTTCGTTTGAAGGTTCTCAGTATCTGCCCAGTTATTCTCTTTGCTCTGTTTACTGCTATCTTATTTTGTGTTTCAAATTTCGCATCATCAGTCATTACAACCCCTAAATCTTTTGCTCTAGAATTTCTCTGAATTTCTTGTCCATTTGGGGTATAATATTCCATGGATTTTAGGTCCTCTTTTTCCGTACCGTAACGGCTGAAATTTTTTAGTATTAAACTTCATATTGTTGTCTTCCGTCCACTTGTAGATTCTGTTCATGTCTGTTTGTAAAGATCCTATATCTTTTGGGTTTCTTATTTTTCTACTGATCTTTGTGTCATCAGCAAAGGATGTTACTACTGTGCTGTCTCTGGTAACGTCCTCATCTATGTCAGTTAGCATGATTATGAAGAGTAGTGGAGCTAATGATGTTCCTTGTGGTACTCAGCTGAGGACCTCTGATTCTGATGAAGATACTGCTGGTACTGTAACGACTTGCCACCGCTCACCAAGGAAATTGTATATCCATTTCCCTACTTTTCCTGTTATTCCCATATATTTCATTTTATGTATTATGATTCCATGGTCGCTCTTGTCGAACACTTTGGCAAAGTATGTGTATATTACGTCATAGTTTTCATTACTTTCAAGCAGAGCTGGGCACTTGCGGCATATTTTGCGGTACTGCGGTACTGCGGTACTACCAAACTACCAAACCGGGACCGCATAACGCAGTACCACAAAGGATCGCTGAAAGTACCGCAGTACCGCTACCGCATTCAAATTTCCGCGTACCGGTTTGGTACCGGTTTGGTAGTTTGGTAGTACCGCAGTACCGCAAAATATGCCGCAAGTGCCCAGCTCTGCTTTCAAGTGCATCAATAATGTTGTTGTAGTATTCTATTAGTTGTGATAGGCATGATCTGCCTGACCGAAACCTATGTTGGTTATCATTGAATATTTCTGAGTTTCCAAAAAGTCAGATTTTCTGTCTAATTTTTCTTTCAAATATTTTGGTGAGATGAGATGTAAACGACACTGGCCTATAGTTTTTGGCCTCAGATCGCTCTTCTCATTTATATATTGGGACTATGTTCGCGCTCTTCAGGTTGCCCGATATTTCTCCGTGTCTAGTGATCGCCTCCATATCCAATATAGGGGCTCAGCGATTGCGTTATTGCAGTTTTTGATCAGTGTGGCATTCCATTTATCCGTCCTGTCGCTGAGTGTGCTTTTAGTTTCCCTATAGCTCGTGTAATATCATCTGTCGTAAAGTCGAATTTCGTTATACTTTCCCCTTGAAGTTGTTCTTCAAAGAACGCGTTTCTATCGCATATCAGTTTGTCAGTTTTTGGGATACTGAAAGATGATTCGTACTGAGCTCTTAATATTTCAGATACTTCTGTTAGATTATATCAGATAAAGCACTGTTCTCGTTTTTCAGAGGGCCGATAGTCGCATGGTTTTTCGACTTCCTTTTTGCAAAATTATAGAAGTACTTTGAATTAACCTTTATCGCTTCTATAGCGTCGTCGTCGTCGTCTTTTTTTCTGTATGCTTTTCAATTAGTTCCTGTATGACGTCATCGATACTCTGCAGTTTATCATTTAATATTTTCCTGATGTTGTTATCTTTACAGTTACTTAGTTTTGCACTCACTCTTTTTCTCTTTCGGAACAGTGACCTCTTTTGTCTCCCTAACCTGCTTCTCTTTCCT
>JAJOZX010009259.1:47500-55000 GCA_023014485.1 Bathynomus jamesi
ATATATATATATATATATATATTAGTGAAGTACCGACTCCAAAATTTAGCTGATCCCGATGCCGATGCAGATTCTTTGCCTATATTTTAAATTTAATTCCCTTCATAAATTTTATTACTTTAATGCGAAAACTTTCAATTTTCATATTTTTTGTCATTTGAAATTTGTTTAAATGTTTTTTAGAATTTGTTACTCGTATACCGTAGCTAAAATGATGTTCAAAAGTTTTATTACTCACTGAAGTTATAAAATAATTTTAGTTCAGTTTCATAAATTGAATACCAATAATTAAAGTAATTGGTTTTCTTTATGTTGAAGGTATTTTCTTTTTTCAACAATGTAAACAAAAAATGTCATTAAATTTCAAGTCCCTGGTGGTCTATTTGAAGGCAAAAATGGATATACAATTTGGGTTTAGAAAATTATTAAAATACTTAAAATAAAGTCAACATAATAAGATGGTTTAATATTAATATAAATTATGAAGTACAACTTAATATAGAATTATTATTAATACAGAGAAGGAGATTACAATAGTTTATAATATTTAGAGATTAGATCGTTAGAGAAAGTGTAGATTTACGTGTAAGTTAACTTATTTAGTTGTCTTTTTCGTAAATGTGAAATATTTTTATATAATTACAGTTTGAAATAAGCATAAATTATCATAAATAATGATTTTTGGATGTTTAATTTTCTATAAATATAGATTTTGGTTTTCAATGAAAATTTTAAAATTTCAAAGAATCGGTGAGAGAATCGGCTAAATTTGGCCGATTCTATCGATGCCGATACCGATTAATCGGTACACCACTAATATATATATAGTCATAAATGTCCAAGTTGGTCGAACATTTACATCAATTTTCTTCCATGACTAATTTTTACCGAGTAGGTTGAACCGGTTTTATATTTCATGTTTTCAAAATTTTAATCACTTTCGCTTGTGTTAAATTAGTCGGTGGGGGGGGGGGGGGGGGAGTATCCATAATAAAAAAGTTTAGGGAAAGCCTTTTTTTACCATATACAATTATTTTTATATTTTATTTTCACTGCGTTACGATTTTAATTAAAAACAAAAGAAACTCGAAGTCAAATAAGTCGTTCTTTATGCTTCCTCAGACTTTTTACACAACCTCAGATTTCTTTTAGGTTAGGTTAACGGTTAACCTGAGTTAACCTAACCTAACCATATTATAATTATAGGTTGTTTAACCTTCGCAACATCTAAGATCATATGAGGGAGGAGAACCTACAGTTTTACGTGAGATCCGAACCACGGTGTCGTTACATAATGTGGACGTGGAGGACGGTCTCCCTTCCAACTACTCTTCAGACCAAACGTCGCTTAACTAATATATATATATATATATATATATATATATATAAACTCAAATTTACTCAGTTTGGATCAACTAATATGTCATCTTCCTCTTTTTCATAATAATATTATAGAATAAATTATAAAATAATTATAAATCATTATAATTATAATTAATTATTGTTATAACGAAAAAAAATAATAATAATTATTTGAATAAATAATTGTGCCAGCGTTAATTCAGTAAATTGGAAAGCAGATCTAATTGAAATCAGAAGAATTTGTCTATCAGGAAAGACTCCAATTAGATTTTAGTCTTTTACGGCCTAATCACGATTTTATATATATATATATATATATGTTACACACACACACACACACATATATATATAGGGTCCTTATACATACATATATACTGTATATTGGTGTGTACGCTTAATTTTGTCCATATGTTCACAGTGAGATGGGGTATTCAAGAAATTTTCAGAGAGAATGATGGTTCTTAAGGGAAAAAAAAAAAATTAATGACATTTCTACCCGTAATTATTTTGTGGTTGATTCTTCCCTGCGGGTTACTTTCTCTGTATTGAAGACTCTCCCCAGGTATTTATGCTCCTGTGACCCGCCGGCTAGCGTGCACACCCCGGCGTATTTTATATTAAATAAAATAATGCAGTAAGGACGAGGTCATTATATACATACATTCTTTGTATATGTAGGATGCTATTAATACCGTTAAATGGGATATCCTCTTGTCCTCATAGGAATACAGGAATATCGATGACCAGGAGTTTTATTTTTAATGAATAGATAGCTGGCCATCTTTCTACACGGAGGGTCACGCGTACACGTCCAATATCGGTACAACATCAATAACAAAAGTGTTTGAAAATAGACCAAAAATTACAATAGAGTTACATACATGGGATGCCACAATACGTCTGAAATCCAGCTCTCCCATTGGTCCATAAACTTACAATAGAAAAGAGCTTTGGCCCAATCAGAACGCTCGAAATTGGAGAATCCCCGTATTGGCCAATGACGAAGCAGTTTTGTGAAATACTTCAAAATATCATCATAATTCACTAAAAAAAATTTTTTTTTACATGTTTTTTTTTTACAAACTATTATTAAGTTTATTTAAAAAGTTAAAAATTTTCGAAGGTTTTCGGTTGATGTCGTAATAACGTAAGAATAGTTTGCATATATAAAAGGTAGACACACATGTTTTAAATGAAGAAAGTGGATATGTTTTTATATCATATACTAAAATATATATATACACATACACACAAGGTCTTCCATAAGTCCGATGTCGTAGGAACATTTATTTTATATTAAATTTCCAAAAGTTATACATTAGAACTAAAAGAAATGTTCAAATTGATGATGTCTTGTTTTGGGACCTTTTTTTTTTTGTTGCAGGTAGAATAACACGCAATGGTTAATATGGAAGTAAGGCCTTTTCCTCAGGAGTGTAACTCACTTCAGTATTAGCCATTGCGTGTTATTCTACCTGCAACAAAAACAGGTCCCAAAACAAGACATCAATTCGAACATTTGTTTTCGTTCTAATGTATTACTTTTGTAAATTTAATTTAAAATAAACTTTCTTACGAGACCGGACTTATGGGACACCCTGTATATATATATATATATATATAACATTACAGAGAGAGAGAGTTATCATTCAAAGAGAATAAGCCTGTGGTTATTTATCGATGAGGTTTTAGAATTCAGTTTTGGCGGTTATTGCAAGAACCATGAATGTTCAATTGTTCATTTTTCTTATAAATTTGAGTAAATGGTTATAGTGTTGAATTATAATCATGCGTATGGTTGCATGAAATAGTTATCCATGTTGTATGATTGTGTATAGTTTATGCGTAGTTTAATGGTAAGAGGAATTAAGATAAAAATTAAAATAACGAAATCCCGACCTCTAAAAATCCAAAATTCGAAATTCAGACGTCTAAAATCCAAAAATGTAAAAATTCCAAAATAGTGAAAAGTCCAAAATTTTTAACGTTCTGATAATTTCGTCACGTCCAAAAAATGGTCACAAATCAAAAAAAAAATTTTGTGACAATTTGGAATTTGAATTTCTCAGATTCTATTCTCACATTTATTGAAAAAGTAAAAAGAATGATTTTTTGGAACACCCTTTCTATTGTTGGTTGAAAAAAAAGGTATTTTTATGTCACTACAACAAAGTTGTGATTAGAAGTGTGAAAGACATTATTTAAAATTGTTGCAATTGATATATATATGTGTGTGTGTGTGTGTGTGTGTAGGCGGATTTAACGTATAGCAGAGTAGGTATCCGCCTAGGGCGGCAAATTTTGTCGTATTTTAACCTAAATAAGGGCAATGAAAACAAAAATATAAAATAAATAACTTACAAGCACTAACAAATTAAGTGCATTTACAAATAAGTTTTAAAATAAAAAAGAACAGCAACCTCTAATACCAAACTTGCGATATCAAATGGCACAACTATAAGGCACTGTGGTGACAATTTCCCTCCCTACGCCTCGGTATTATATATATATATACCTTTCAAATGTTCCGCGCGATGATTCCTCATTTCACGAAGGTCAAACTTGTCGCCTCTCCTCTCGAGTTGGCCTGGTGAAGTAGAGAATTGGTTTCTTGTACTCTCCACCTTACATAACCAGGTACGCCCGGCTTATCGGGGATTGTTCCGAGCAAGGCGTCTAATCTTCTTTTGAAGATGTCCATCGCAACACCATATATATATATATATATATATATATATATATATATATATATATATATATATATATATATATGAGTGTTTCATATGTCTGGAGACATCGGAAATGTGTAGAAAGATTAATACAACTTTATGACAATGTTTTATTTTGAACATATTATTACGGAAGGTGTTCAAATTGTTCCTCCTCAACTTCAACACACTTCGTTACTCATAATTGGCAAGTTCTCTGAATACTTATGATTTGTTTCAGAAAAAAATCGCTGCAATTCCAGTCTTATCTTGGCTTTCAAATCCTTAATTGTTCTTAGTCTGTCTACGAACACAACAGATATAAAGTGTCCCCACATGACACAGGGTGAACAATTTGAAGAAATTCTGTAATAGTATGTTGAAAATAAAACATTGTCATAAAATTGTATTACTCTACAGATTTCTAATTTCTCCAGACATATGAAACACCATATATATATATATATATATAAGGAAATACTTTATCTACACCTCATCTATTCACCATCCTGGACATTATCATTATTAAGTTTAATTAAGCCTCTCTCTCTCTCTCTCTCTCTCTCTCTCTCTCTCTCTCTTCTCGTGGCACTAAAAATGTAATTCTGATGAATTGTAATCGTAAAGGTAATTGTATAATTAAAAAATTAATATTCTGAATACGTTTAAAATTAGTGTCGAAGTGATTCCATATTTCATTCTAGGAAACTCCGAGGATTCGTAGGAACTATTATGTTTTACCCTGTTTAGAGATAACAGCCTCATAAAAGTGAGTTTTCTTTTCTAGCAATTTTATAATAAATATGAGGTAAGTATAACTATTTCGCTGTAAAATTACTTCAACTATTGCGCATGCGCCATTTACGTCACAGATTTTTCACTACACGTTTTTAACTCGTAACCTACCTCGCAGGAGGGCTAAAACCTGGTATATACATAGAACAGGCTAACTAATTCAGCAGCCCATTACACTAACTCCTGTATTACTATTAGCACTATCGGGAATCGAATCCCTGACCTCAGTGTCTTCGCTTCGTTTAGAGGGAGGTGGTGTTATATCCACTAAGCTGCCGGGTGTTGACTTTTTTTTCCAGTAATTCTGTAATGAATACAAGCGAAATAAATTAATCTCGGACCTTTTGCAGTTTGTGTACCGTTTTTCATATAATTTATTTTTGCTTTATAAGGCTAACTAACGAAAATATCATGACCTAACCTTACCAATCGTCAAGGGCGTACAGTTAACCTAACGATTGGTTAGGTTAGGTCGTGATATTTTCGTTAGTTAGCCTTATAAGCCTAACTAAAGAGATTGATATTATCACTCATTTTTTCTGAAAAGAAGCAAAAATAAATTATATGAAAAACGGTACACAAACTGGAAAAGGTCCTTAATCTCGCTGTGAAATTATACCCACCAAAAGTAGTAAGGTAAATAAATGTAACGTGGGTAGTCCAAATAACTCCTGCGCAAAGTGGGTTTATCGTCAATTTACAATATTAAGAAAAAGGTGTGGATTACTCAAAAGTAAATTTAAAAAAAGGTTGCCTCCTGCCCACAAATAAATGAAATTGAGTATTAAAAATTAAGTAGACGTAAACAACTCACCTTTTTTCTAAAATGTACCTAAAAACAATGCACATTTGGGTCGAGCAATCTTTTAATGCAATTTTTCAATTTGAAAGCAACCCACGTTTTTGAGTAACTTCCATGATGAGTTAAATAATTACGTAGTAAAGGCCGGTTATATAAACATTTTTATACTTCACCAATTATTGCAGTGTCCCATGTTTACGCTACTGTTGTTGATAAGGTTGGGGGAGAATTCTATAACCCCATTTTGTGAGCAAGTCGTAATAATAATAATTATAATGATGATGCTAATTATGGTTTTGTGACATGTAAAATATATAAATGGTAATTTATACCAGTTTTCTTTATAGATTTAGGGGTGACCATAACTAGAACTTGAAGACACTTCGAAAAGAATATTAAATACATTATACACACGGTTATATGAACGGGGGTTCAGATCCCCCCCCCATTCCTACAACCCCAATCCACGATACTCTGTACGTATCCATCAAAGCAAAATATAGAAAAATGAAGTGCGGCACCATGTTGCCAGTTCGGACATTCACTGGACACTGAAAGACTAACCTAACCTGGCGAAGCCTAATCAAACCTAGATTGACCCACTGTAAGTTGTCGATTAAGTGTCATGTCGAGAGTAGGTTAGGTTATTAGAATAACACTAGGTTAGGTTAGGTTAGGCTATTAGAATGTCGCTAGATTTGGTTAGATATAGGGTCGATGAAATTTGCTGACGACAAAATACGTCTGCGTTCGAATAATTAATCAAGAAGAGAAGAAGGGAAACACTGACGAGACTGCTGTCCTTATAATTCCTTTGTATACATTATGACGTGTGATCATGGGGAAATTATTTTTCCCACATTTGTGAGGAAATCGACCATCCCATTGACCCTTCTTAGTTGAAGGACGCTGCCCGAATCATCCCTTCATCCTCTTATGAGAGAGAGAGAGAGAGAGAGATTAATGCGCCGCAAACACCTATTTTATTCCTTCCTCAACTCTCATTATCCGGCGGCCACTCCTCACCCAAAACTATGCATTCACTGATTTTATTTAGCCTTCTACGTCCTTGCGAACGAGGACTAACCGCTTTTTGCTTTTTAATGCTCCACGCCCACAATTAATGAAGAACCAGATGATATATAAACACAGACTTGTTCTCACACAATCCGAACCGGAAGTTGCAAAAATACCACAATATATATATATATATATATATATATATATATATATATATATATATATATACCTTTGTAGCTGTTCGGTGCGTCGGTCTCTTTTCACACGAAGGTCAAGCTGGTGGCCCCATCTCTAGGCCTGGCCTGGTGGAGGAGAGCGTTGCTCTTTTGCGATCTCCATCGCACATAGCCAGGCACACCCGGTCTTGGCTATCTCACAGAACCGCGACAGTCTTTACGATACATACAGAGCCCATCGCGACACGAACGTTCCTGTAGCGACATTGGCTTCGTCCCTATAGTTCGACTTTTCCAACTGAAAATTTTTTAATATAAAAAAAGGACATAATAAAAGTTAGACTAGGCTAAGTTAAGCTAATTCGGTTATTTGGTTAAGTTAAATGAACCCATCTACAAGTGAAAATGTCGGGGTTGTGTAAGGTAACCAAACGTGTGTATGTGTTTGTTTGTTCTTCCCTACAAAATCACTATTATCTTGAGGATACAAACACAGCCCATCGCAACACGAACGACGTGCGTATGACGACGTTATCAGTGTCGCGTTGGTTTATCTTTATAAATGCTATCTTTTATTATGGAAAAAGGGATATAATTAAGGCTAGGATAAGTTAAGTTAGCTAAATTTGGTTATATT